>CM067569.1:2254624-2279153 GCA_034336665.1 Luscinia megarhynchos
ACTGTAGGTCACTTCCAACCAAAATTCCAAGTTTAACCTCACAGAGGGCAGGGATGGATGGGATTTTGGGCAGGAATTGCTCCCTGGGAGGGTGGGCAGGGCTGGCACAGGGTGCCCAGGGCAGCTGTGGCTGCCCCTGGATCCCTGCAGTGCCCAGGGCCAGGCTGGACAGAAGCAGCCTGGGATTGTGGAAGGTGTCCCTGCCCATGCAAGGAGGTGGAACAAGAAGGTCTTGAAGGTCCCTTCCAACCCAAAATATTCCAGGATTCTATTCCACTTTCATAACACTCCTGTCCCTCACCCTGTGTGTCCCCAGCCCCAGTGAGGGGACACCCAGCTCCTCTCACACCTCTCTGTGCAGGCAGAGCACAGTCTCCATCCCTGGCTTTGCACAGCTCTGCAACACCCAAAGCACCCCAAGGTCACCACGAGTGACACAGCCACAGTGCTGCCACCACTCTGTGCAGGGACACAGCTGTCCCCAGCCCCAGTGAGGGGACACCCAGCTCCTCTCACACCCCTCTGTGCAGGCAGAGCACAGTCTCCATCCCTGGCTTTGCACAGCTCTGCAGCACCCAAAGCACCCCAAGGTCACCACGAGTGACACAGCCACAGTGCTGCCACCACTCTGTGCAGGGACACAGCTATCCCCAGCCCCAGTGAGGGGACACCCAGCTCCTCTCACACCCATCTCTGTGCAGGCAGAGCACAGTCTCCATCCCTGGCTTTGCACAGCTCTGCAGCACCCAAAACACCCAAAGGTCACCACGAGTGACACAGCCACAGTGCTGCCACCACTCTGTGCCAGCCAGTGGCATCCAGGAGGTGACATCTAGGAGGGGACACCCAGCTGTCCCCCTGGCTGCCAGGGTGGAGGGCACAGCCCCCAGAGCTGTGGCTCAGAGTGCCAGGACTAATGAGGAGCTGCTGCAGCAGCGGGCACAGATTAGGAGCCTGTCAGAAGCCATCACTGGTGGTTTGGGGAGCTCTTTCTGAAGTCAGTCTGAATTAATAAATAAAGACAAGCTTCCTCTTACAGCTCTTTTATGATGGGGATGGGGCTGCATGAAAATCAGCCAAAAAGGGAACAACTTTGGATTATTAATGGTCACTTTTTGTTTAACAAATGTTTTTTGTCGAACCACCTTGTGCATCCTGGGAAGGAAGGATGTTCAATTATTCAAGTGAGCATTGAATTATTTCTCTCTTTCATTTGTTTTCCCAAACTAAACAGATTGTGAGTAGAAAACCACTATTTCTAAGGTTTTTATTTTGGTTTTGCACACCCATACTGATTAAAATACTGCAACTGTCTGAGCTGTGTCACAGTGGATTGCTCTTTTTCCTTCCCTTTTTCAACAAATCACGTGGAATTTACACACACCTTCAAATAATCCCAGTGTAATTAATATAAAATTATATTCCTGAGGATAAAAGAACAAAACAACAACCCACACTGAAGTTTGGCTTAAACCCAACAGAGGACTGGCAGTCTCTGCAAATTATCTGGGTAAATTAGAAAGTATTCCACTGTACTTCCACAGCTCCCCGTTGGTGCAGTTCCTGTCGGATTATATATGGCTGAGAGCAAGATATCTATTTAGTCATGCTCACAAAGTGCTGGCACCAAGGAGTGGCAAACTAAAAGGAAAAAAAGAGGTGCTTCAAGAGATTTGGCCTGAAGTGCTCCAGACCAGAAGCCTGTTGTGGTAAAAGATTTTCCAAGGGAAGAAATGGAGAATAGGGGCAGGAAAAGAGGAGAGGAGCAACAATGCCCCCAGCACAGGATGCCCTAACTTTGGGTCTGCCAGCACTCACAAATAATAAAACAACTGCTACCTGTCACAGTGGTGAAGAAAACCCTGAATAGGTAGCCCAGGGCAGGGTTGTTCTTAAAAGAGCATTTTGTGCCAGGGCAAGGGGAATGGCTTTAGACTAGGAGTGGGTTTGGATGGGATAGTAGGAGAAAATCCTTCCCTGGGAGGGTGGGGAGGGGCTGGGATGGAATTCCCAGATTTGCTGTGGCTGCCCCTGGATCCCTGGCAGTGCCCAAGGCCAGGCTGGACACTGGGGCTGGAGCACTGGGACAGGGGGAGGTGTCCCTGCCATGGCAGGGTGGCTCTGGGTGGGGTTTAAAGTCCCTCCCAACCCAACCCATTCCATGATTTCTGTCTGCCTGGGTTTGCCTGAAGTGGCACAGGCTGGGTGCTGACCCAAGGAATCACACTTTAAATTTCTTCCCTGCTCATCAAAGCACAGGAGAGAAGGGGGAAATCCCATCTTGTGGAAATCTAATGCAAAACTTCCCCAAGTATAGAAATGGAGCAAACTTCCCAGGAAAGAGGGGGAGGTGCAGCTTTGGGAGGTCAGCTCTCGACGCACAGGATGCTCCCAGAGTGACAGGCACCAGAGTCAAGATGAAATATCAGCAGTATCTCCTTCTCTACAGAGACTCAAAAGCCACCTGGTCACCATCCTGAGTGGATGCTCTGGGATATCCCTGCTGGGGCAGGAGGTTGGACTCAATAACCTCCAATGGTCCCTTCCAACCTGATCCATTCTCTGATTAATTCCGTGAAAATACTTCACAAAATTATGAATATATGAACACCAGGCATTCATCTCCCCAGGGATTCCACACTTCCATACAGGAAGGTGACTGCACCCACAGCTTCTGGTGTATTTTTTTTTTTATCATTCCCACAAAGCTCAGGACAGCTGCACATTCCAGGTTTACCTCCAGCTGCTGAAGGACACTCGCTGTTCTGTGAGTCTCTCCAGCCCAGCTGAGCCCTCTTTCACTTGGATAATTAATTTGAAATTAAATATTAAATATTAATAAATATAGCTCAGGTAATAAATTGCATATACTAATTTAATTAAAAATAGATTATAGCATATTTTACAAATGGGACATTTTTGTAAGGAAATATAATGGACTTGTTATGTTTCTACTTTATCCTAAGAAGGGGCAAGCTTCTTGTGCATTTAGTCCTTATTGTATCTCATTAAATTTTTAAAAACAGCTATTTTAATTGTCAAGTATTTGACAGACTGCTCGAAAAAACTGACACTTAAGTTTCAATTTTACAAAATGCATTTTTAATGATGATTTTTGCATCCTACTCTATTATCTATAATCATTTTGAAGGGGAAAAAAAAGAGGGGGGAAAGTGGGAAAACTCAATTATAACAAAACTTCCATACCTAGCCAAAGGATCTCTCTCATAAAGAAATGTCTCCAGGTGGGCAAAAGTCTCTTTTGTTTTCCCCCACAGTTTATCCAACTGAATGGAGTTAAACCAGGCCTGCAGAACTGCAGGGACAACAATTTGGAGGGAAAGGGTTTGCACATCACACCACCACCAAGGGAGATGCAATTGATTCACTAACAAGTTAAATGGATTTTATGTACCAGTTTTCCACCTGTTAAATACCTGGCAGCCCACCAGGACACTTCTCCTCCTTCAGGGAGGGAGAGTCACACCCTCAAGGAAGGCACAAGCACACCTACAAATATTTTATTCAGTTTTAATGTGAAATGCATGTTGTTCCAAGTTAGCCACTGGCCACTAATGCCAGCAGAGCACCTGCTGCCCTCCCTTGGCAGCCTCTGATGGACTGGCCTTGTACCCTTGTTCCTGCTTTCCCTCCTCTCTTCCCTCCTCCCTCCACTGCCTGTGCTCCTGACACGTGGCCAGTGTTTGAACTTTGGGGATGGAGAGCAGGCCAGAGACTTCTGCTGAAATTGAAGGCTCAGTGAAGATGTCACCTCGCACCAGTGACAAAAACCTCACCTCACTGCTCAGCATCCAAATAATCCTGGTCAAATTCCAAGCTTTGTTACAGAATCTCCTGTCTACTTGGAAACCTGAAAGTTTTCCCCTCACCTGCCCTCCCTCTAGGTTCAGGTTGCCAGCATTGAGGATTCCCTCTCTGCAAACTTCTCAGCAGGAACCAGCACATGGCTGAAGTGTTTTATAGCCCACCTGCACAGAGAGGGTGTTCAAAAGGCAAATCCCAGAAATGCAGACAGGGAGGGATTTATGACAGTGTCCTACAGCTGCTGGGAAATCCTGAAAGGGTTCTAAGGGAAGCAGTTATGGCCAGAGTGCACAAACACACTGCTGTAAGGCACAAAAGAAAATAAGTTTACTGAGAAATTCGCACTGATTTAATCACAGTCTATGGAAACAGTTTGTTCCCATGTACAGTCCACAGAAAGAAGGGAAGGAATGAGAAAGGAAAGCACCTCTGTCTCTCCCTCATCAGATGTTTCTGTGAAGGAGCACCACCAGGTCTCTTCTCCCCCATCCCAGGCACTACATTTATACCTTTACAGTCCCCTTCCATTATCATCATCATCATCATTATTATTATCATCATTATTATAATTATTATTATTATTACTAATTTTTTTAGTCTTACTCCCACACCTTCCTGACTATACTGCCATCATTTTGTCATTTTGTCGTTGCCAGGAATTTCCAAATAAAACCAGGCAGAGATGCCCCTGTCAGACAGAGTGCAGACACCCCAGCAAGCCAAGGAGAGCAAAGCCCCCAAACCTGTTCTCACCACCTTCCTTTTCCTAAGAACCACCATCTCCCAGAGAGCTTTTCATACCTGCAAACATTTACACCTTGTAACCAAACCTCTCAAAAACCAATCCACCACTCTCTCTGTTTGATTTCTACCTCTAGCCATGCATTTTGCTCAAGCCCTGGTCACATGCCAGCACCCATCTGTGTAAATACACAATTTTTCTAGCTGAATTGCACATCCACAGCCACGACTCAACCACAGAAAGATCATGTAAATAATGGAAGCTGACAGCATAAGTAATTTTTTTCGTGTATCAGACGCCATGGTTGACTGCTGAACTGTGAGATCTGCTGTTTTTAGACTGTGCTAAGTTCTCCCCTTTCACCCCTGAAGATTCAACACTAAAGGCTGGATCTTGAATCACAGGCTTCAGATGTTTTTCTTATCACACAGCTCAGTCAACACTTGTTCACATCCTGTGACCTTTTCCTGCACCTTTCTTCTGCCTTTCCAGGCCACTTCTCAAAGGGGCACTGGTGGAACTGGGAGTGACCATCACAAGCCACGTGGCTCCTCAGTGTCCTGATGGAGAGAGTGGTTAAGAAGTCACTAAGTATGCCCTGAGAGAACCTGGAGCTTTTAGTATTTCTGCTTCCTGACATTGCCATTAAATGAAAAAATCCATCTTGCAAATAGGAGAAATTAAAGCAAGTCCAAACGCAGGGAGGAGCGTGAGGTTTTAAAAAAAATAATAAAAAAAAAAGTGTCAGGTCTCTAACACAATGGCCTGTGTAATTGGTTCTTTTGAAGTTTCTAATCACTTTTGGAAAGATCAAGTGGAAGTGACAAGTGAGGCTACTGGAACAGTGACTCCGTACAATGGTGGCACATGGGACTCGAACTGGTTTGTGTGGTAATTGTTAATTGTTTGGGGCTTCCTCTAAGCACAAAACATATCTGAAGAGTTGCTATTAGGAAAAAAAAATTAAAAAAAAACCCTCCCAGTATAAATTATGTGGTCAGTGTTTCAGATCTCCTACAAATCATTTGCCTGTGAAAATGTTATCAAAATATGAGCTATCCCTTTCAAATATATTTTAAACAATGTTAATGTATTTTCACATGTCATCAGCTGACAGCTCCACCATCGTTGCTCGTCAGCCACCAGGGAAATTTGCATGCATTTGAATTCACCCTGCCAAGCACAGGCAGCCAGGCTGACAGCCGATTGAACTGGGTGATAAGTTAATCTGTACAACATTTGATAGATTTCTGTCTTTTACCTAGGCCAGAGTTGGTGAAAATCACTCAGCGGTGGGATGTGCGAGCGGGTGCTGTCACTGCTGGTCTGGTGGGAGGTGTTGGATTTCTTCACGGGTAATGCTGATCTCCACCCGAGCTGGCCACATCAACCTGAACTAAATACCACCCCTAACCCTCCAGGAATCGCTGCTTCCAGGCTTTTCCCTCCCCAAATCCAGCTCTTGGGCTACAGCTCAAGTTAATGATGGACTCTGAGATGGTTTTACAAGTGATCTCCATCTACCACCTGCCTGCTCCTGGGGGTTTCCCCGTTCCCTCAAGCAGCACAGCACATCCAAGGGCTGCACTGGACCCTGGGGCAGGTTCACCTGTCCAAAGGCTCAGTGTGAGGTGGTCACTGCACACCACAGCACCTAAAACTCCAGCAGAAATCCACATCTACCAGAGCTCTCCCCCAGCCCCCCACAACCACACATCTCACAGTCATTAAACCAGGCACCACCAGCTTTTAGACACATCCCTTGCACCGCCAGAGTTTTTCATTAAAAAATCCCCTACGTCCAGCAACACCTTCTGCTCCCTCACAGAAACTCTGATTACAGCAAAACCATGATACTCATTTGCAAGGCCACCCAAACAGGGGGCTCCAGGCTTCTGCTGGGGTTGTGTGTTTAACCACCACAAAACGCAGAGGGCATTTTGATGTTTGCAAATGCCCAGAAGGAGATTTCTATTTACTTTCTCCTCCACAGTACATTACCAAAGCCAGGAGCCTCAGTAGTCAGCAAGCCATTATTTATTTATTCAAAACATCTTTCATTTCCTGAGATGCAGTGTGTTATTTACAGGGCGCACACTGTGTTGTTGCATGAAGTAAATTTCAACGGGCAGATTAAACTCGGGATACTTCACCCATAATGATATATCCTGATAATGGCCATTTTCAAAGAGTTGCTAAAATGTGAGTAAATATCTCACTGGTTTCAGGAGGAAATGCTCTGAAAGGGCAGGCAGGGCGAGGGAGCTGCTGCCATAGGCAGGCGAGTTTGATGAATGAAATTTAATGGATAGACCCTTTATTCCAAAGTTGATGGAGAGCTAGAGAAAGCTTTGGAAACACAAGAGATAAATCTGTGCTGAGCCCTTTGTTCAGATGTAATTTCAAATAAAAGTAACCCATTTGCAGCTTTTGGAAAGGAGCCTTCCCTCATCAAGGCACAAGCTTAAAATATTAATTAAATAAAACTCAAGTCTACATAAACCTTGAAAGCAGACTCCAAGAAAAGGAATATATTGAACCTAAAGGTAAGAAGTGGGAATACCCATGGGCAAGTTCCAGTGGGGAATGTAGGTCAGGATCCTGCTCCTCAAAATGCATCACCATAATGCTCCCTATCTAATGTACAGAGTCTCAGCTTTAGAGACAATGAGATTTTATCCATTTTTTATGTATAGAAACCCTTGATGTCAGCAACCAAACTTCATCCCTCTCCCAGTATTGTCATGAGTCTTTCCTGGTCTTTGTAAGTGACATGAAGGCTGATAAAACACCTCTTAAAACTCTAACAACTACCTGAAAAATCAGCAAATTCACCAGTTTATCCAAGACAAACACATTGTGGACGTTGAACTGTCACAACTCTCCACAAAAATCCCATTTCCATCTGTTTTTGTGGTGCACACCTGTAGCTGCTCACTGGGCAGAAGGCAATGTGGGAAGGGCATGGGAATAACAGACCACAATAGCAGAAGAGGTATTTAGCACCAAAGTGAATGAATTATGATAAATTTAGGAAATCCTCTGTTCAGAGGCCCCTCAGAATCACCCTGAGCAAGGGTGGGCTGGAGGGATGGGAAATCCTTAACTGTGAACAAATGTCCTAAAGAAAATAATTCCTCTGTGCTGGACTTTTGGAAGCAGATGGCAGGAAAGAGAAACCTACATTGTTAAATGATAAAGAATAGGAATAGGAATAAGAATAGGAATAGGAGCAATAAGGAGGTCCTGGGCTGCTCTGAACTCCACACACTGAAGCCTTTGCAGCAAATTCAGAATAAGTGTGTGGGTCCATCAGGAAGCCACTGGTGCCACTGGCCTAAAACAGAGACACTGCAAATCTGAGCCCTCTGGACTGCAAAAGTGATGCTGGACAACTCAATTCACGTGCCTGAGCCTTAATTTCTCCCCAAAACAGAGATAGGAATGCAACTTTTAGCTCTGATGGTTCTCACAGATACCCAAGACCTTGTACAAAGAGACCCAGCTGCTGCTTTGATAAAAATAATTTAACAGGGGCTAAATAGCCGTGGTATTAGGGGTGTGAAAAGGCAAGAGCAGAGAGAATGGGACGGGAGGAGGTGGTGGGATGGGTGATGGGGGTGCGAGGTGGGTGATGAGGTGCCTGCAGGGGAGGCAGTGGCAGCAGGGCCAGGACAAAGGGGCTGTGCCCGGAGCAGAGGGTCCAGCACAGCTCGGGGAGATGCTGAGCTGCTTTCCAGGGCTGGGGCTCTCTGGGATGTTGCCATGTCTTTGTCCTGGGAAAGCTCTTGGCACACGGCACAGCCCCCCCAGACAACAGAGTCAGCTGAGGGACAAAGCAGGGAGCAGCTCCCCTTTCATCCCTCACTGCAAACTGCACCGAGGGAAAAATGGAAATACAGCCCCACAGAAAACCCACAGAACGTTTCCTTCATTGGGAGGTTCACTATTGTCAGCTGCAAATCAATAATTAGGATATTTTACCAAAAATGGTAAATTCCTTGCCATTATTTTCACTTATTCACTCCCCACTTCTTTAAGATAATGATCAGTTTTTCAGCTTTTTTCTCCCACAGTGCACTGGAGACTGCCTGGGCACAGTCCATGCTTTCTGCACCCAGTATTCCATCTCGAGGCACAGATTTGTCTCTTCTGCAGCCAAAATTGCAGCATTAAACACTATAATTGTAATCTCCTGGCCACAAGACCAGATTTTCCCCTTCTGCCTTGACCAGGGGTCAACACTGATGTGCAACACTTCATCCAAAGTGTTTGGCAGCAACTACTGTGGGCAAAAAAACCCAAAATTCCATTCTGCAGGATTTTCAGCCAGGATAGGAAAAAAAAAAAAAAAAAAAGGATGCCAGTTTGTGTAAAAAAAAGTATGAAGGTTGATTTTAGATAATTAAGACTTCAGTCCTCTCAGTTCTTTGGAAGAAAACAAAACAGTTTCCAAATATTTTCTTTCTTCTTCAAGTCTATTAAAAGCACCCACAATACAAATCTAACACATGTATATACACACAGTGGGTATTTAGGATATTTTTTCAGCCAGGATAGGAAAAAAAAGGGGGAAAGAAAAGGATGCAAATTTGTGAAAAAAAAATATGAAGACTGATTTTAGATAATAAAGACTTCAGTCCTCTCAGTTCTTTGGAAGAAAACAAAACAGTTTCCAAATATTTTCTTCCTTCTTCAAGCCTATTAAAAGCACCCACAATGCAAATCTAACACTTGTATATACACACAGTGGGTATTTAGAATATTTTTTCAGCCAGGATAGGAAAAAAAAAGGGAAAAGAAAAGGATGCAAATTTGTGAAAAAAAAATATGAAGACTGATTTTAGATAATAAAGACTTCAGTCCTCTCAGTTCTTTGGAAGAAAACAAAACAGTTTCCAAATATTTTCTTCCTTCTTCCAGCCTATTAAAAGCACCCACAATGCAAATCTAACACATGTATATACACACAGTGGGTATTTAGGATATTCTTCCAATTAACACATTGAAATTCAACGGGAAAAGAGAGGGGCAGGGGATGAGGAAGCCTCTCTGTGCCACCCAGCAGAGCTGGGTAAATCAAGCAGCAATGTGCTCCCCAGGGATGCAGGGGCTGGCTGCCCCTCCCGGAGCCCTGGCCTCCCTCTCCCATCTGGCACGGCCGCCCCAGCCAGCCCAGGTAGCAGAAGGCACTCCAGGAATCCAGCCTGACTTCCCAGCACATGGAGCATGGAAGGGTCGAGCTGTGCCTCATCTGTGTCCCCACAAAAACCACAATCACTGGCATCTGCAATCCAGAGCATCCTTTGGCACAGTGTAAAATTTTAAAGTAATTTTCAGGGTTTTTTTGTGTTGTTGTGTTTTTGTTTGGGTTTTTTTTTGTTTTGTTTTTTCCCCATCCTCCCCCCCGCCAGTGCCACATGGTGATTTTTGTCCTTCGGAGAGCCAAAGGCACACACAGGCACGCTCAACCTCCATTGTCAGAGGGAGAGGTTTCCTAGCAACAATGAATGGAGCCCAAGTTTCCTTCCCAACGCCTTTTGTGACATTAGAGCGATCTGCAACACACGGGGAAGGGGGGAAGGAGGATCTGAGCATCCTGGCTCTGCAGCATCACCCAAACCAGTCTGTCAAGTTTGCTGGCCCCACAGCTGCCAGGTGATTTTAAGAGTGAAGGAAATCCTGGAGCCTGTTCCCATCCTCTGTCCCAGCATCATGAGCTGCCCCACGAGCAGGGGAAGGATGCTGCCACAGCAAGGAGGGCAGCCACCAGCTCTGCTGCTGCGCTCTGCTTCTCAAATCACCACAAAAATCTCTGTTCTAAGCAGACTGAGCTTCGGGCAAGCACCACTGGTCCAAGCCTGGCAGGATACTGGGGATGTGTTGGCAGCAGGCTGTGAAATGTGCACTCAGCATCTCCCAACTGCAGCCACGTTATTCCCTACAGAGCCCCCACGTGCCAAATGGGAAGGTGCTGGAGACAAGGGGAAATAACATTAGAGCAGGGCAGCCCATGGAAAGGACAGAGGAAAACCAGCAGGAGCTCCTGGGGCTGCACCTCCTTCCCTTCCTGCCCAAACCCATCCACGCTGCACAACACCACAGCAAAGCACTGCTTGGGTGGCACCAAACACCCCTTCTCCTCATCAGCCCTTTCTTTTTTCACCCCTAACCCAGTCAGACTCCTCAGAGATACAAAAAGTTCTCTCCAGGAAAGGAGCTGGGTGGCACCAACCACCCCTTCTCCTCATCAGCCCTTTCTTTTTTCACCCCTAACCCAGTCAGACTCCTCAGAGATACAAAAAGATCCTCTCCAGGAAAGGAGCTGTAACAGAAATCAGAGCTTTAAGGAGCCATGGAATGGTTTGGGTTGGAACAATCTCTAAAAACCATCTAATTCCAAATTCCACACCTTCCCCTATCCCTGGGGGCTCCAAGCCCTGTCCAGCCTGGCCTTGGACACTGCCAGGGATGAGCCACAAGTGTCCCAGCTGCCCCCAGCCTCTGTTTTTAATTAGTGGTGTATGATAGGTTCCTAAATTAATCCTCTCTCCTGACTAACCAGGAGCCAAAGTGCTTCCCTGAGCCACCACCTGGAAGTGCCCAAAGTTCCAGGGTTGGAATGCTGCACATTATGTCTAACAAGGGAACAGTGACCCCTCTCATCCAGAGTGTGCCCAAGCTCCCCATTCCCCAAATCTGACTGAGTGATGCCAGCTGTAACTCGAGGGAGGGAGCACCCTGCATTTGCCACATCCAGAAACAGATTTGGGAGCTCGTTGTGAGCTCCAGGATGTTTATTTACAGGGCACCAGGCAAGACATCTGTTCAGCCTGGCTTTTTAACTGAAAGGGAATTTATCCTTGGCAAATCAGTTTTGGGAGTCAGGAGCTGGTTTCATGGCAGGCCCAGGGTTTGGCCAACACTATCATTTAGTTTGATTTCTGTCCCTTCTCCCAAGCACTCTGCCACAAAGAGGCCACACTCAATCATCTGAGATGTGCAGCTAGAAGTGATTAAATCAAATTAAAACACTTATCTGAGCAGAGGTGATGCCTCTGACAGATGAGGTTTGAAATGCTTTCTATGAATTTAACAGAAATCATGAGAAATATTGCAGGGCTGATGGCCAGATGCCTCCTGAGCTTGGCAGGGTGGGTTATGGGGACACCACTGTCCCCTGCACATCACTGGGACGAGGCAGGCCAGGCCAGCTGGGCCCAGCACAGCACGAGGCCACACTAAAATTGCTGCTAAACCACATGGAAATCTTCAAAAAGCCTCAGAAATAAATCTGGAGGATTTGCATTTTGGTTTTGCCATGTAAAATACAGCCATGCTGCTCTTTGGGCATATTTTTTTTTTTGCACATATCTGTGTCTGCCCTGCTCAGGGAGACACCACTGGGCACCAAGCTTTCCTCACCATGGCAAATACCAAACCCAGCCAGATCTGAGCCAATATCCCATGGCAGAACATGGCACAAGAACCCAAATAAAGATAATCTTCACTCATCAAGGCAGGCTATCCCTTTTCCACTTGAAAAAAAAAAAAATCATCTAAAAGCATTCAAGAAATAGAAATATTTACTTTAATAAAACATTTACATTCATTACCAGGCAAGGCTTAGCAAACAATCTAAGTAAGTGAATTTTAGCTGAACTTGGGAGCTGTGCAGGGTAATGACTGTGCTGACCAGCTTCAAAACCATATTAAGACTACTGATTATTTATTTTAAAATGCCTGCACAGAGGGAGAGACCTAATTGTGTGATGAAGATCCCAACCCCTGTGGGTATCACAGCACACTGTACCTGTAAGAGTCAGGGCTCATTAGCCTAATCACAAAGAATAATACTGGGAGCAGAGCTCTGCAAAGCCACTGATTTTTTACATCCTACGAGTTTCACAGAAACTCCTTTTTTTGTTGTTTTTTCCCTGTTTGGTGGAGTTCTTTATCTTCCACCCCTCTTTAGCCTTCCCCCAAATCCTCACTGCAGACAGCAGCACCCCCAGGCTCTGCAGGGCCACGCTCAGCATCTCCTGCAGCCCCTGATTAATCATCTCCAGCCTCTCCCCGAGCAGGGCAGGGTGCTCAGCACATGTGTGGGTGTGGGGCTGGGCAGGGAGCTTTTCCTCTGCATTAATCTTCTGCATACAGGCACGAGGTGCAGCAGGGATTTTTATTTATTTTTTTATTTTCAGTCTCTAATCTGTGTCAGTGATGAGAGGCTTCCCTGTTATTCTGCTTTGGAATGCAGATACAAATTTGTTCAGCTGGAATCCCTGCACCTTGCTGTGATGAGTTCTGAGTGTGAATGCATCCAGGACAGGATTCATACCTGCATGCTTCATTTTCCTGCCCTGTTCCCTCTCCTCCACGAGGCAGCACTCAACAAAGTTAACACTGATTTTCCATAAGGAGAAATATTGCCAGGCTTGTCTAATCAGTCTGGTTATCTATATCCATGTAGGAAACACCACCAGGCTGCATTTTGCACTTTTTCCCTCCACCTTTCAAATTAAAATATCCTATTTGCTCATCAAAACCATGTGGCCATCAGGGAAAGGTCTCACCCTTACAGCAGGTTCTAATCTTGTTTGCTCACTGGTGTGGCTGCCCCAGAACTTGCACAGGGACAGAGCAGAGCCCTGGACACCAGGTGGCTCCTCCAGGACAGCCCTGCACAGAAAACATCAGCCCAGGGCACTGCTTTTTTTTAAATATCCTGGATTATGGGTCCTCACTGAGTGCAGGGGGATTTCCAAGCAAAGGGAAGAGCTGGTGCACAATTTTTCTGGAATCTGGTGCTGCTGTCACCCTCAGGGCACGAGTGCCAGGCTGTTAACCCAGCCCCTGGGGACACAGGGAGCATTTCACTCCACACCCTCCCACCTCATAAATGCCTTTTTAACTGGGGGTTAATCCTCAGCAGCACTGAAATCCCAGAAATGAGGACGTGTGAAGCCATAAACCCGCAGCTCCTTGGCTGCTGCAGCCTGGAAAGGCTTCAGAGGGACCAAGTGCTTTTGCAGTCAGCAGCTTCTGGCCCCTGCTGCCGGTGTTCCCTGTGCTGCTGGGGCTCCCTGGAGCCCAGAGCCAGCCTGCCCTCCTGGCAGCTCCTGCTCAGCCCCTGAGAGCAGCTTGGCACCACAGACCTGCTGCCCAGAGGCGTCCCTGGATGTGTGCACAGCCCCTGCTGCTCCTTTGGCTCGCCCCAGAGTGTCCCAGGGGCTCTGTGCTGCTGCCAAGGAGCCATGACATCACTTGCAGGGTTCATAATTGCAATGGATTCGCAGATATGCTCACAATACATTCACAGGCTGGTGTGACAGAGTTCTGCTGAAAGCCAATACCTTCCTTATCCTCCTTCCCACACCCCCAGTTTTCCCATTTGCTTATCTACTCCCTCCCAGGGAGGGAAGGTCAAAGGTGGGAGGAGGATTTAGGAGTATTTTTCCTCTTAAACCAACAAAACCCACATTACTGAAATGATTCTTCATTTTGAACTCCCAGCTCTCTGAGCAGCCCTTACTTAGGGTGCAATTTATAAATTCCTCAAGAAATAGATCACAAAAAAACTTTGTTCCTTGTCCTCTTACAGGATTTAGAGAAGGAAGATCCTCCCACTGAAGTTTTGGGAAGGGAGATGCAGAACAAGAGCTGCACAGAGCCAGCCCCAGTCACCCTCAGGTTGGTCTGAGCTCATTTCACAGTGGCCAAAAGTCTGTTAAGCCTTTGCAGAGCAAACAAGCAGAAAGACACGGCTCCTGCTGGGTCAGAAAGAGCCTGGCTCCTGGTTTATGGCATGGAAAAACCCAGGGGAGGAGGGAGGGCTGGAAGGAACGGGGGGTGATGGAGACAAAGTCAGACCATGAGACAAGGAGAGGGTGTGAGCTCACTGAGACAGTCACCCTCTCTCCTTTCCCACTTGCCAGGGCCTCCAGGAAAACACAGATTTGCAGGGGTGCAGGGAGTGGTGCCACACCCAGCTCAGAGGTTTTTGGCTGGATGGAATGGGGGGAAAGCACAGAAAAATTTGGAGACCATAACCCTCAGGTACATAAAGACCAGGAGGACCAAATCCATCTCCCACTGCCCCAAGCACAGACCTGCTGCATCCTGGCTCAGCTCAGAGGACATTTGGGCTGAGCTCAGCTCCCCTGAGCATCCAAGGAAACCCAGCTCCATTGGTGGCAGGAATGAACTGCACAAATTCCCATTATTCCCACAGAGGGGCAGCCAAACAAGGCCCTGCTCTGAGCAAAGACTAAATGTGTCTTGACAAATCCCAGCTTTAGTAGCCACCCTCACTCTGGGGAATTTGAATGGGCTTTTGTTAGAAATTACTTGGAAGTGATTTCCCCCTCTACTCCACTCTGATGAGAGCTCTCCTGATCCAGCTCTGGGGTCCACAACATCAGAAGAGGCCACAAAGATTTCCCAAAGGCTGGAACACTTCTGCTTTGGAGCCAGGCTGGGAGAGCTGGGGGGTGCTCACTGGACAGGAGAAGGATCCAGGGAGAGCTCAGAGCCCCTTGCAGAGCCCAGAGGGGCTCCAGGAGAGCTGGAGAGGGACTGGGGACAGGGATGGAGGGACAGGACACAGGGAATGGCTCTAAGCTGAAGGAGGGTGGGTTTAGGTGGGATTTTGGACAGGAATTGTTCCCTGGGAGCTGGGATGGAATTCCCAGATTTACTGTGGCTGCCCCTGGATCCCTGGCAGTGCCCAAGGCCAGGCTGGACACTGGGGCTGGAGCACTGGGACAGTGGGAGGTGTCCCTGCCATGGCACTGAATGGGATTTAAACTCCCTTCCCACCCAAACCATTCTGGGATTCTGTGAAATGTCTGCAGGCACCTCCTTTCTGACCTGGCTGTGCTTTAAGCCCCTCCCAGGATGCTCTGAAGGAAAGAGCTCTGCACAGGTCACAGCAGTCACAGGTGCCCTTGGCTGTGCCCCTGGAGGTTGTCACCGAGGTTCCCAGCACTAAAGCCACATCCCACTAAACCTTGGAGTGCTCCACTGAAAGCACAGGAGTGAGAACATCTCAGGGAGATGATCAGAGAAAGCAGGCAAAGAGGTAGATTACACCTTTGCTCATTAAAGAAAGAAAATTTCTGTAAACCTGCACAAGCTGAAAGAATTTTCTTTCCCTTGGCAGCTTTTTTTCTGAAAAAACAAAAACTAAAACAAAACAAAAAAATACATCTTGCACACCTCAAAAGCAGACAAATAAACAAACATCCGAGTCACCTTGGGTTTTGGGGTGGTGGTTGTTTTTCCCTTTGCCTACTGCTCGCAGCATCACAATTTTCTCCGAGCGTGAAAATAAAAATAATATTTTACATTAAGAAAGGAGACAACTTCAGATTTGACAAAGCTCTTTTTCTTAGTATCGACAAGCAATCATCATCCATCTTACAAATGGGAACTTGCCTCAGAGCACATCCACACCATCACTGGATTTTCAGTCCTTGGAGGACTGGGATAACAAACGAATCTTCACCGGCTTCAATGATTTCAAAGCTAATCAGAAGATAAAAAGGCTGGCAGGACAGCTGACAATACATTACAACCAACAACAGATCTGTGCAGGACATTTATGTATTTAAATGCCAGGCCTGGGGAAGCTTGGACACATTGCTGGGACACAGGGGTGCTGGAGAGGGGTGAGACAAAGCAGAGCACAGGGACTGGGGTCCCTGCACCCCACAGGGCTGTGCCAGGCTGGACCCACACTCTCCACAGTGCCCAGAGGAACCCCCTCCTCACTGGTTTGTGCAGGAAGGCAAAACAAATAGGAGATGGCAAATCCCAGCCACCCCATCCAAAAACTAACAGGATTCCCTGGGAGAAGGGAGGACTCTTGGGTTAACACATTACATACACCAGAAGAATAAAACACAGCCCTTCCCATGGTCTGAGGAACCAGAGAAGGAGGAAAACTTAAATACAGTTAAGATTTGGGTAATGCATCAAAAACTTCCCTGATTTTCCATGGTATCCTCCTAATCTAGACTTTGCTTCCAGGGATTCTTTTTCTGTGCCATCACCTGAAGCCCCTGCTTATTCTTTCCATGGGGTGTGAATATTTTGAACAAGGACAGAGGTTAAAATCCTGATTCTTAAATCAAGCAGAGCTTCCTGCTTGTCACAGAGGCCTCAAATTTCCCTGCATTAAGGTCAGCAGCCGAATTCCCATAAAACAGCTCTGCAGAGGGAAAATGTGCTGGATCCCAATCACCCTGACACTGTTTGTATTTGGGATTCACTATTTTGTGTCCAAAAAGACCAATTTAGGTGTTTTTAACAGAGAAGGGTTTGTGCAGTAGCACCTGTTCAGAATCTGATTTCTTTCCTATGCCTTCATAACCATGAGTAGAAATCATGGAATAGTCAAGGCTGGAAACCACTGGAGGTCATCTAACCCAAGCCAGTCCCCAATGCTGATGGAAAACATAAATGCTCCTTCAATATTTGCTGGGAAAACTCTTAAATCTATGCACAGCTCCCTCTTCCAAGGAGTTTGCTGTCCCAAGCAAACACCTGCACCTGTCTGACCTGAAACAGGAGCAGCTCTAGAGGTCCCAGGGATCCAGAGGAGTTCCTCAACCTCCTCCCAAAGGAGGCACTGCAGGAGGAGCAGCCTGGATTCCCCAGTGCCACGAGAGTCCTTGGAAGGGGAGCCCAGGCCATGAGAGATGAGAGAACAGCTCCCAGTAAGAGCTGCAATAACCTCCTGCCTCTGGAAAAATGTTAAAACTCAGCAAGAACTTCCCATTGCTCCCCTTTGCCTGCTGGCTCTGCAGTTCAAAGCAGTGCTTCAAAGAGAGGAATAAATTTAGATTTTGGTGACTGATCCCAAGTTTGCCAAAAGTTTCTGATAGGAGAGGGGTCACTGAGAGCAGCTGTCATTGGTCCAGGGCATTTGGATTATCTGCAGATTCTCAGTTCATTTCAGAGAAATCTCTGCCACTGTGCTCAGTGGTGGAATTTTGGTGGGAGCTCAGAATTCCTGGTGATCCTTTCTGAGGCCAGAACTCTCCCATCACATCCACCCAGAGCCACTCCACAGAGCTCCTGACTAAATCCCAGCTCCTGGGAAGAAAATAAACACCAGCCCTTTATCACCCACATTGGTGTCAAGGACCTGCTAAAAAACATCTGGAAAAGCACCAGGATTGCAAGGGAAAGGGGCTGATGGGCTGAGGACCTGCCAAAAAACATCTGGAAAAGCACCAGGATTGCAAGAAAAAGGGGCTGGTGGGCTGAGGGAAGCAGCTCTATCCCCCCACACAAGAGCTGCACTGATTTATTACATTTTAGTCTTCGGTCAACTTTGAGACAACAACTGAAGAGTGAGTTTCCATTACAACATCCATCATTGTATCAACCTTATTTTTTGTGATATTTTGTAAATTACAATAAATTTGCTTTCTTCTGAATATTCAGATGCTTCAAAAGGTACCCAAAGGATGCAATTAGACCCTGGGGAAATATGCTATTATGTGCACATATCATGTTTTGCATAGGCTTTCCAGCATCTACATAATTTATGTTTTTCTGCATAATTTCCCCCTTTTTATGTTTCCTATGTGTTTGTGAGATAATGCAGGAGTCAGTCCTCTCCCACCAAAAACACAGAGAGAGCTCAAGTCTGTATTCTGACTTCACCCAATCTGCTTGCCTTCCCACAAAACCCTTGGAGAAACCCCTGGAGAAATCCTTTCATGTGCTCCAAACATCAATGCCCGAGGAAAAACCCAGAAGGTCGAGGCAGCTCTCAGAAAGGAACCAGAACCTTGTCCACTCCCATATTCATCTGGGCATTCTGAGGGGCCTCTGATGGATCATGTTGGGATGGGGGAAGCTTTTAAACTCTTTCTAATCCTCACAAAAAATAATTTCCCCAAACTTTCAAGTGGCTTTTTAGTTTTCTGCGCCAGTCGCTGGCGTCCGGGCTGGCTTTTAATTAAAAATAAAATAGGGAGAACAATAAAATAAATTAAAAAAAAAAAAAAAAGAAAGAAAAAGAAAAGAAAGAGGATAGTTTTCTAGTTTTCAGGCAGAATGCAGGAAAAGGTGATGCCTGCTCTTTCCTTTTTAGCTCTGTTGGCTGGAATTTCTAATTTAATGATTTGAAATTTATTTTTAAAAAATTTAAAGGAGAAATAAAAGGAGGGGGAAATGACTTTATGCAGGTGATCCCCAGCCACAAGCTGAGCCCCCACTGAAGTGGGGATATTCCTATTTAATGTGCATATTCCTCATTTTTAGGGTGTGATAAACAACTCATGGGCTGGAAATTGATATTTAATGTCTTTAATCGGATTTTTTGTGCTCTCTGTCTCAGGTACCACCCAGGGATTTCTCTCCCCCAAGAGGTCAGGGACAAGAAATTGGGAATTTTCACCCATCCTCACTGCACCCCCCAGCCACAGGGGCTGCTCCACATGCCCCAGGTTCTGGACTTGTGGAGAGCCTCTGAAAACTTCCTTAAAGGTCAATAAATACATTGAATAATAATAACAATAACAGCAATAATAATAATAATAATAATAATAATAATAATAATAATAATAATAATAATAATATCCTCTCATCTCTGCTCTCTTATATTCAAGTGTTCAGGAGATTGAGCCCTTCAGCCTTAAAAATAAAAATCATGACAGACAAATACATAATTCACCAATTCTCCTCCAAAAAAAAAAAAATCTGGCCTAATACAATAACCACTCCCAAGCATGATCTGCAAGTGGAATTGGGAGGAAAAAACCACATTTCCCTTTGTACCTTCCCCAGAATATTTTGGGCTAATCCACTTATTTAAAAGTCACTCCTGAGTCTGTGTAAAATCAGTCATGGAGCAGCAAGGAGACATTATAAGAATGTTTTCTTCTCCACAAACCATGACAGCCTTCAAATTGCCAACAAAAAACACCCCCAAAAAAAAGTCTCCTGTGAATAAAAGAAAATATTTCTGTTGTGAAACCTGCAGCGTGAAGCAGCAGGAATAAAATAATCTGGTAGAATTTAAAGAATAAGACTCTTTGTAGAAGACATAAGAGAACACCTGCTGCTTCCCTTATTTTTTATTTATTCTAATTAATAAGTTCAAACTAAGCAGTGTGCAGATGTGTAAAAACAAACAGCCCCCCAAAAATTAAAAGAAAATGAACACTTGTCATTAAAAAAAAGTTCATTTGAAGCCGAGAAACTGCAAGATGAATGAATCAGAGCAGAATCTGCTTGCTATGACATGTGTTTTAAAATCATTTGTGTAATTTGAGATAACGAAGAGCAAGGATTCTCTCCCAGAGCCACCACCCCCATGAGCCTGAGAGAGATGATCACAGTCACTTGCTGCTATAAAACTTATTCCTAAATTTAAAAACACAAAAGAGCAGGAAAATGCCTTTTAGGGAAGATTTCTGTGTGCCCCAGCACCTCTTTCTGCAGGAATAAACCCAGTGGAGCTCCCTCATCCTCTCCCTCTTTTCTGTTTGTTTATGAACAAGCTCAGGGTCTCACACCTCCCACAAAACACTCATTGACTCCACATATCCACCCTGTACTGATAATAAAATTCCTAAGGAGCTGAAGGGCTTGGAAAAAGCTGGAGGTTTAGCCAGGGCAAAAGGCAATAAAAGGAATTATTTTATTCTAATGACACACAGCAGGTCAAGCCTGGGTTTGGGGTGGCGAGGGAAGTGAAATAATAAAAATAAATAAAAAATAAACAAAAATAAACAAAAATAAACAAAAATAAACAAAAATAAACAAAAATAAACAAAAATAAACAAAAATAAACAAAAATAAACAAAAATAAACAAAAATAAACAAAAATAAACAAAAATAAACAAAAATAAACAAAAATAAACTTATTCAGAAAGAAAATCCCAGGTAGAGAGGACAGTGATGGGGGAAGCAGGGCTCATGTGTGTCCTCAGACCTTTCCCAGGAACACAGTGGAGCAGTTTAAGGTTATTTGACTAAGATCACCCTGATCCAGCCATGCTGGGGCCTCAGCAGAGCAGGGAGCTGCTGGTGCAGAAATTGTTTGGCCTCAGCTTTGCACCTCTAGGAGGGGGAGCCAGCTCCTGACAGCATCAGTCCCCTCTTATTACTCTAATATTGCTCTAATTTGGAATTCTTTCCTAAATCAAGTGGCTCAGGATCACCAGAGGTTGGGAAAGACCTCCAAGGTCAAGTCCAAGGACCTTCCTGCAAAGGTCCAGCTCTTCTGTTTCCCTGTGGAATTGGAAAATCAAACAAATCCATGGGGATAAACTCACTTTCCCTCCATGGGCAGGGCAGGGAGCTGCTCAGGGCGCCCAGGACATCCCCAGCACCCTGAGCCATGTGGCTGCTGCAGGCTGGGAGAATCCCTGCCCACCAACAGCCCCAGAGCCAACCTGGGACAGCCCCCAGCAGGGGCATGAATCAGAATTAATCTCTCAAAATGGATTTATGGGTGAAAACCACGCCAGAGAAGCTGCAAAGGATGAACTTCCTTCCACCCCTGCCCTTCCCAGAGCACTTCATTTCTGCTGCTCCTGCTGCAGCATCAGCATCTAAACCAGAGCTCACCTAAATCATGGTCAAGCAAGAAGTAAAAATCCCTTGCAAATCTCTTTACACAAAGGGAAACTGATTTCAAACCAAATTCTTTTGAGCAGCAGCCACCATCAAGATTATTGGGTGTAAAATCCCCATGGGGTGAAAAAAATAGAAATAAATAAAAATCAACACAGAGAAAACAAAATACAACTGAATCCTTCAAATTTTCTGGTGCTGCTTGGTCACCTCAGATACATCAAAATTGGCTTTTTCTCATTAAAAACCCACTTCAATAAACTGTAAGTTTTCAGTCCAAAAGTGTTTGTGACAAAACTCCCAGGCCAAAACAGCTAAAGCACTAAGGAACAGTAGCCAAGGAGAGATTTTCTTCCTCTCTAAATTTTGTTGGCACCTCCAGGTCACCAGGATTTGCAATCCAGGGAGGAACAGCCATCCATGTTTTATTTTTTTTATTTTTTTTAATTTTTATGGAATGTACACAGAGATGTGTTCCCTGCTTTCAGAGGGGTGGGGAGAGATCCCAGGCAGCTCTGACCTCTGCTATTTACACAGACCTTTCCTGGCAGGGGCTGTGCTCCCAGGAACTGCCAAGAGATTATTTTCTCACTCAACTTTTTTATTTATAGTATTGTAAAAATAAACGTGACATATTTAGGGGATCTGTCATATTTCATAAAAGCTCCACCAAGGCATATTTTGGACTTTTTTTATTTTGAAAGTTTGTTCTTTTTAAAGCATAATTTCCTGACTGGTTTTGTATTTTTTAGGATCAAAAATGTATCTCAATGCCCAGTTTTTGTACCCCTTTAGTTACCATCTCAAAAAAGCAAATAAGCAGAGACCTCATGAATCTTACTGGACCCAGAAAAATAATAAAATTCCATTTTATTGTAAAAAGGATCATCCTAAAAGTTAAACCTGGCTCTAAAAGGAGCTGAGCAAGTTCATATTTTTTTCAGCAGGTTCCTACACACTGTGTCCACCCTAAGCACAAAATTACAAAGGAAAAATGTAGAACCTGGTTTTTAATTCAACTGAGCTGCAATGAGTTCCTCTGCTTGATAAAGATAAAAATCTGACCCAGGCTGAAGGGATGCAGCAGCTCTTTGAGTGCAAATACCACATTTCATTTTGGTGGGTGCTGAAGAGCATCAGCTCTGAGAGGGAGCAGGTGGGATGCAGACTTTGGAAATGGGATTTCTGGGCACCACCAGGGTGAAGTCCCCACAAAATGACAGCACTGGGCTGGGTTAGGACCATCTTCATCCCCAGCACAGCCCACCAGAACCTCTGGACTAATGGCACATAAAAAGATGTTATTTTTAAAATATTCATGTACAAGAGGGCTGTGACTGCAGGGCCATAAACCCAGCAGTGTAAATGTCTGCTCCACTCCCATCCTGCCCTTAAAAGGTCCCAGTGCTGATATTTTCCCTTTTCCCTGGGAATAAGGGTGGTTTAACAGCTGCTTGTGCTGGGGCTGCCACAAACCAGGGCACAGGGGTTACTGCAGGGCCAAAACCCTGCTCAGGCCTCCCTAAGCCAGGCCTAAAATCACCAGTGTGGACCCACTGAGGAGACTCAGTGTGTGAGAACCACCCCAGGCCAGCACTGGCACATCCCACAGACACACCTGAAACACCCAGAATGTTCCTTAAACAACAAATCCATTTATTGCCTTCCCTGCTTTTCCAAAGTTAGCCTGGAAAATGTGTCAGCACAGCTCTCCCTGCTCACTGTCTTTGACCAAATTTGCTCAGTTTCCCTCTTGGCTTTTCCCACAAAACTCAAGCTGGGATGGGCCTTGTCTGGATCTTTCAAAGATGCTCCTTGTGTGTTACCAACACCCAGGGCTTCATTCTGGGACAGAAAATTGCAAAGTCAGACATCTCCTGACTCAGTAAATTCTAATTTACACACGTGGGGTCATCTGTTTTTAATGTTCATGGTCCTGACATTGGGAGCACAGGACTCCACAATGCCCATTGCTGTGCTCAAAAAGCCTGCACAAAGTTACCCACACCTCCTCACTGACATTAAAAAAAAAACAATCCCTAACCAGAGCCAGTTGTAATAAAGCAGCATGTAGAGGAGGGGGGAAAAAAAGTAGAATATTATAATTGATTATTTAGTGCAATAAAAAGGGAGGAAAATCAGCACAGGTGGTGATGGCAGATGCAACAGCCCAGGAAACTTGGCAAAATATGGATTATATTTGATTTACTGGTATGGATACTTCTGTGGTGAGGGTCCAACTTCTTCATCCAACAGCAAGGAGTGACACAGAAAAACATAAAACTGAAGTTACAAAATTTTCTCCCTTTTTTAAATACCTCAATCAATGCCAGCTGCTGTGAGGTATTAACTGCCTGAGCAAGGCAAGAAAATTCCTTCACTAAAACAAGGACAGCACTTAAATGTTCCAAAACTGCTCATCATTGTCAGGTCTCAGAATGGACCACAGGAAAGACTCCACCATGCAGAATTTACCATGGCATGGGGCCAAAGCTACTGGATTTCCAGGCAGTGAATTAAATGATATTATTATGGTTAATTAATGATGCTAATTGATTTTTTTTTATTTCCTGTTCTGCAATATTTTAGGATTTTTGGTGGGTGGAGTTTTGGGGAGGTGCTGAGAAACCTCACCTGGGGACAGAGATTTCATCCTGTGCTTCAGGAATGTTCCCCCATGTCCCAGCCCTGGGTGGGCACTGGGACAGGGGGAGTGTCCCTGCCATGGCAGGGGTGGCACTGGAGGGGATTTAAGATCCCTTCCCACCCAAAACATTCTGAGATTCTTTGGTCCTCTGCACCTGTTGATGAAATCCTTGCCCATTGTGTTGCACATCTAAAAACCCCTATAAATGTAAACTGAGGCTGTTGGTTAATCCTTCATGTGGTGCTTTATGAGACAAAACAATGACAAAAATTTATTTCAGTGACAAACCTTTTCAAGGCCAGTTTGTCCAGAAAAATTAACTTATCCTACACTTCTTATTCATCTGAAAGTGAAGAGCAAACAATGACAAAGGGTTTATGTTTGGAAAACACACATCACTGGTGCAGCCATTATTTTTTTAGGAAGTTTTCCTGATCTGCAGACAGGGGAAGGTCTGGGAAGCAGTGAAGGGGACCTGAGCATGGGCTGAGCTCTGAAGAGAAATGACTCAAAGACCCCCAAGTTGTGCTCACCCACTTCACCTGCCTTTGCCTCTAAGAGCAAACAAATTGTTCTTCACAGAGCTCCAGCCTCCCCCTGACCTCCTGAAGATCACAGAAGAAATATGCCACTGGTGCCCAGCAGAACTCCCAGAGGTTTATCTGGAGGAGGTTCAGCATTTTATTTCACCCCTCTGAAATACAGACCAAACATGA